>OX352252.1:0-15000 GCA_947086465.1 Eupithecia exiguata
CTAACCTAACCTAACCTAACCTAACCTAACCTAACCTAACCTAACCTAACCTAACAACCTAACCTAACCTAACCTAACCTAACCTAACCTAACCTAACCTAACCTAACCTAACCTAACCTAACCTAACCTAACCTAACCTAACCTAACCTAACCTAACCTAACCTAACCTAACCTAACCTAACCTAACCTAACTAACCTACCTAACCTAACCTAACCTAACCTAACCTAACCTAACCTAACCTAACCTAACCTAACCTAACCTAACCTAACCTAACCTAACCTAACCTAACCTAACCTAACCTAACCTAACCTAACCTAACCTAACTAACCTAACCTAACCTAACCTAACCTAACCTAACCTAACCTAACCTAACCTAACCTAACCTAACCTAACCTAACCTAACCTAACCAACCTAACCTAACCTAACCTAACCTAACCTAACCTAACCTAACCTAACCTAACCTAACCTAACCTAACCTAACCTAACCTAACCTAACCTAACCTAACCTAACCTAACCTAACCTAACCTAACCTAACCTAACCTAACCTAACCTAACCTAACCTAACCTAACCTAACCTAACCTAACCTAACCTAACCTAACCTAACCTAACCTAACCTAACCTAACCTAACCTAACCTAACCTAACCTAACCTAACCTAACCTAACCTAACCTAACCTAACCTAACCTAACCTAACCTAACCTAACCTAACCTAACCTAACCTAACCTAACCTAACCTAACCTAACCTAACCTAACCTAACCTAACCTAACCTAACCTAACCTAACCTAACCTAACCTAACCTAACCTAACCTAACCTAACCTAACCTAACCTAACCTAACCTAACCTAACCTAACCTAACCTAACCTAACCTAACCTAACCTAACCTAACCTAACCTAACCTAACCTAACCTAACCTAACCTAACCTAACCTAACCTAACCTAACCTAACCTAACCTAACCTAACCTAACCTAACCTAACCTAACCTAACCTAACCTAACCTAACCTAACCTAACCTAACCTAACCTAACCTACCTAACCTAACCTAACCTAACCTAACCTAACCTAACCTAACCTAACCTAACCTAACCTAACCTAACCTAACCTAACCTAACCTAACCTAACCTAACCTAACCTAACCTAACCTAACCTAACCTAACCTAACCTAACCTAACCTAACCTAACCTAACCTAACCTAACCTAACCTAACCTAACCTAACCTAACCTAACCTAACCTAACCTAACCTAACCTAACCTAACCTAACCTAACCTAACCTAACCTAACCTAACCTAACCTAACCTAACCTAACCTAACCTAACCTAACCTAACCTAACCTAACCTAACCTAACCTAACCTAACCTAACCTAACCTAACCTAACCTAACCTAACCTAACCTAACCTAACCTAACCTAACCTAACCTAACCTAACCTAACCTAACCTAACCTAACCTAACCTAACCTAACCTAACCTAACCTAACCTAACCTAACCTAACCTAACCTAACCTAACCTAACCTAACCTAACCTAACCTAACCTAACCTAACCTAACCTAACCTAACCTAACCTAACCTAACCTAACCTAACCTAACCTAACCTAACCTAACCTAACCTAACCTAACCTAACCTAACCTAACCTAACCTAACCTAACCTAACCTAACCTAACCTAACCTAACCTAACCTAACCTAACCTAACCTAACCTAACCTAACCTAACCTAACCTAACCTAACCTAACCTAACCTAACCTAACCTAACCTAACCTAACCTAACCTAACCTAACCTAACCTAACCTAACCTAACCTAACCTAACCTAACCTAACCTAACCTAACCTAACCTAACCTAACCTAACCTAACCTAACCTAACCTAACCTAACCTAACCTAACCTAACCTAACCTAACCTAACCTAACCTAACCTAACCTAACCTAACCTAACCTAACCTAACCTAACCTAACCTAACCTAACCTAACCTAACCTAACCTAACCTAACCTAACCTAACCTAACCTAACCTAACCTAACCTAACCTAACCTAACCTAACCTAACCTAACCTAACCTAACCTAACCTAACCTAACCTAACCTAACCTAACCTAACCTAACCTAACCTAACCTAACCTAACCTAACCTAACCTAACCTAACCTAACCTAACCTAACCTAACCTAACCTAACCTAACCTAACCTAACCTAACCTAACCTAACCTAACCTAACCTAACCTAACCTAACCTAACCTAACCTAACCTAACCTAACCTAACCTAACCTAACCTAACCTAACCTAACCTAACCTAACCTAACCTAACCTAACCTAACCTAACCTAACCTAACTAACCTAACCTAACCTAACCTAACCTAACCTAACCTAACCTAACCTAACCTAACCTAACCTAACCTAACCTAACCTAACCTAACCTAACCTAACCTAACCTAACCTAACCTAACCTAACCTAACCTAACCTAACCTAACCTAACCTAACCTAACCTAACCTAACCTAACCTAACCTAACCTAACCTAACCTAACCTAACCTAACCTAACCTAACCTAACCTAACCTAACCTAACCTAACCTAACCTAACCTAACCTAACCTAACCTAACCTAACCTAACCTAACCTAACCTAACCTAACCTAACCTAACCTAACCTAACCTAACCTAACCTAACCTAACCTAACCTAACCTAACCTAACCTAACCTAACCTAACCTAACCTAACCTAACCTAACCTAACCTAACCTAACCTAACCTAACCTAACCTAACCTAACCTAACCTAACCTAACCTAACCTAACCTAACCTAACCTAACCTAACCTAACCTAACCTAACCTAACCTAACCTAACCTAACCTAACCTAACCTAACCTAACCTAACCTAACCTAACCTAACCTAACCTAACCTAACCTAACCTAACCTAACCTAACCTAACCTAACCTAACCTAACCTAACCTAACCTAACCTAACCTAACCTAACCTAACCTAACCTAACCTAACCTAACCTAACCTAACCTAACCTAACCTAACCTAACCTAACCTAACCTAACCTAACCTAACCTAACCTAACCTAACCTAACCTAACCTAACCTAACCTAACCTAACCTAACCTAACCTAACCTAACCTAACCTAACCTAACCTAACCTAACCTAACCTAACCTAACCTAACCTAACCTAACCTAACCTAACCTAACCTAACCTAACCTAACCTAACCTAACCTAACCTAACCTAACCTAACCTAACCTAACCTAACCTAACCTAACCTAACCTAACCTAACCTAACCTAACCTAACCTAACCTAACCTAACCTAACCTAACCTAACCTAACCTAACCTAACCTAACCTAACCTAACCTAACCTAACCTAACCTAACCTAACCTAACCTAACCTAACCTAACCTAACCTAACCTAACCTAACCTAACCTAACCTAACCTAACCTAACCTAACCTAACTAACCTAACCTAACCTAACCTAACCTAACCTAACCTAACCTAACCTAACCTAACCTAACCTAACCTAACCTAACCTAACCTAACCTAACCTAACCTAACCTAACCTAACCTAACCTAACCTAACCTAACCTAACCTAACCTAACCTAACCTAACCTAACCTAACCTAACCTAACCTAACCTAACCTAACCTAACCTAACCTAACCTAACCTAACCTAACCTAACCTAACCTAACCTAACCTAACCTAACCTAACCTAACCTAACCTAACCTAACCTAACCTAACCTAACCTAACCTAACCTAACCTAACCTAACCTAACCTAACCTAACCTAACCTAACCTAACCTAACCTAACCTAACCTAACCTAACCTAACCTAACCTAACCTAACCTAACCTAACCTAACCTAACCTAACCTAACCTAACCTAACCTAACCTAACCTAACCTAACCTAACCTAACCTAACCTAACCTAACCTAACCTAACCTAACCTAACCTAACCTAACCTAACCTAACCTAACCTAACCTAACCTAACCTAACCTAACCTAACCTAACCTAACCTAACCTAACCTAACCTAACCTAACCTAACCTAACCTAACCTAACCTAACCTAACCTAACCTAACCTAACCTAACCTAACCTAACCTAACCTAACCTAACCTAACCTAACCTAACCTAACCTAACCTAACCTAACCTAACCTAACCTAACCTAACCTAACCTAACCTAACCTAACCTAACCTAACCTAACCTAACCTAACCTAACCTAACCTAACCTAACCTAACCTAACCTAACCTAACCTAACCTAACCTAACCTAACCTAACCTAACCTAACCTAACCTAACCTAACCTAACCTAACCTAACCTAACCTAACCTAACCTAACCTAACCTAACCTAACCTAACCTAACCTAACCTAACCTAACCTAACCTAACCTAACCTAACCTAACCTAACCTAACCTAACCTAACCTAACCTAACCTAACCTAACCTAACCTAACCTAACCTAACCTAACCTAACCTAACCTAACCTAACCTAACCTAACCTAACCTAACCTAACCTAACCTAACCTAACCTAACCTAACCTAACCTAACCTAACCTAACCTAACCTAACCTAACCTAACCTAACCTAACCTAACCTAACCTAACCTAACCTAACCTAACCTAACCTAACCTAACCTAACCTAACCTAACCTAACCTAACCTAACCTAACCTAACCTAACCTAACCTAACCTAACCTAACCTAACCTAACCTAACCTAACCTAACCTAACCTAACCTAACCTAACCTAACCTAACCTAACCTAACCTAACCTAACCTAACCTAACCTAACCTAACCTAACCTAACCTAACCTAACCTAACCTAACCTAACCTAACCTAACCTAACCTAACCTAACCTAACCTAACCTAACCTAACCTAACCTAACCTAACCTAACCTAACCTAACCTAACCTAACCTAACCTAACCTAACCTAACCTAACCTAACCTAACCTAACCTAACCTAACCTAACCTAACCTAACCTAACCTAACCTAACCTAACCTAACCTAACCTAACCTAACCTAACCTAACCTAACCTAACCTAACCTAACCTAACCTAACCTAACCTAACCTAACCTAACCTAACCTAACCTAACCTAACCTAACCTAACCTAACCTAACCTAACCTAACCTAACCTAACCTAACCTAACCTAACCTAACCTAACCTAACCTAACCTAACCTAACCTAACCTAACCTAACCTAACCTAACCTAACCTAACCTAACCTAACCTAACCTAACCTAACCTAACCTAACCTAACCTAACCTAACCTAACCTAACCTAACCTAACCTAACCTAACCTAACCTAACCTAACCTAACCTAACCTAACCTAACCTAACCTAACCTAACCTAACCTAACCTAACCTAACCTAACCTAACCTAACCTAACCTAACCTAACCTAACCTAACCTAACCTAACCTAACCTAACCTAACCTAACCTAACCTAACCTAACCTAACCTAACCTAACCTAACCTAACCTAACCTAACCTAACCTAACCTAACCTAACCTAACCTAACCTAACCTAACCTAACCTAACCTAACCTAACCTAACCTAACCTAACCTAACCTAACCTAACCTAACCTAACCTAACCTAACCTAACCTAACCTAACCTAACCTAACCTAACCTAACCTAACCTAACCTAACCTAACCTAACCTAACCTAACCTAACCTAACCTAACCTAACCTAACCTAACCTAACCTAACCTAACCTAACCTAACCTAACCTAACCTAACCTAACCTAACCTAACCTAACCTAACCTAACCTAACCTAACCTAACCTAACCTAACCTAACCTAACCTAACCTAACCTAACCTAACCTAACCTAACCTAACCTAACCTAACCTAACCTAACCTAACCTAACCTAACCTAACCTAACCTAACCTAACCTAACCTAACCTAACCTAACCTAACCTAACCTAACCTAACCTAACCTAACCTAACCTAACCTAACCTAACCTAACCTAACCTAACCTAACCTAACCTAACCTAACCTAACCTAACCTAACCTAACCTAACCTAACCTAACCTAACCTAACCTAACCTAACCTAACCTAACCTAACCTAACCTAACCTAACCTAACCTAACCTAACCTAACCTAACCTAACCTAACCTAACCTAACCTAACCTAACCTAACCTAACCTAACCTAACCTAACCTAACCTAACCTAACCTAACCTAACCTAACCTAACCTAACCTAACCTAACCTAACCTAACCTAACCTAACCTAACCTAACCTAACCTAACCTAACCTAACCTAACCTAACCTAACCTAACCTAACCTAACCTAACCTAACCTAACCTAACCTAACCTAACCTAACCTAACCTAACCTAACCTAACCTAACCTAACCTAACCTAACCTAACCTAACCTAACCTAACCTAACCTAACCTAACCTAACCTAACCTAACCTAACCTAACCTAACCTAACCTAACCTAACCTAACCTAACCTAACCTAACCTAACCTAACCTAACCTAACCTAACCTAACCTAACCTAACCTAACCTAACCTAACCTAACCTAACCTAACCTAACCTAACCTAACCTAACCTAACCTAACCTAACCTAACCTAACCTAACCTAACCTAACCTAACCTAACCTAACCTAACCTAACCTAACCTAACCTAACCTAACCTAACCTAACCTAACCTAACCTAACCTAACCTAACCTAACCTAACCTAACCTAACCTAACCTAACCTAACCTAACCTAACCTAACCTAACCTAACCTAACCTAACCTAACCTAACCTAACCTAACCTAACCTAACCTAACCTAACCTAACCTAACCTAACCTAACCTAACCTAACCTAACCTAACCTAACCTAACCTAACCTAACCTAACCTAACCTAACCTAACCTAACCTAACCTAACCTAACCTAACCTAACCTAACCTAACCTAACCTAACCTAACCTAACCTAACCTAACCTAACCTAACCTAACCTAACCTAACCTAACCTAACCTAACCTAACCTAACCTAACCTAACCTAACCTAACCTAACCTAACCTAACCTAACCTAACCTAACCTAACCTAACCTAACCTAACCTAACCTAACCTAACCTAACCTAACCTAACCTAACCTAACCTAACCTAACCTAACCTAACCTAACCTAACCTAACCTAACCTAACCTAACCTAACCTAACCTAACCTAACCTAACCTAACCTAACCTAACCTAACCTAACCTAACCTAACCTAACCTAACCTAACCTAACCTAACCTAACCTAACCTAACCTAACCTAACCTAACCTAACCTAACCTAACCTAACCTAACCTAACCTAACCTAACCTAACCTAACCTAACCTAACCTAACCTAACCTAACCTAACCTAACCTAACCTAACCTAACCTAACCTAACCTAACCTAACCTAACCTAACCTAACCTAACCTAACCTAACCTAACCTAACCTAACCTAACCTAACCTAACCTAACCTAACCTAACCTAACCTAACCTAACCTAACCTAACCTAACCTAACCTAACCTAACCTAACCTAACCTAACCTAACCTAACCTAACCTAACCTAACCTAACCTAACCTAACCTAACCTAACCTAACCTAACCTAACCTAACCTAACCTAACCTAACCTAACCTAACCTAACCTAACCTAACCTAACCTAACCTAACCTAACCTAACCTAACCTAACCTAACCTAACCTAACCTAACCTAACCTAACCTAACCTAACCTAACCTAACCTAACCTAACCTAACCTAACCTAACCTAACCTAACCTAACCTAACCTAACCTAACCTAACCTAACCTAACCTAACCTAACCTAACCTAACCTAACCTAACCTAACCTAACCTAACCTAACCTAACCTAACCTAACCTAACCTAACCTAACCTAACCTAACCTAACCTAACCTAACCTAACCTAACCTAACCTAACCTAACCTAACCTAACCTAACCTAACCTAACCTAACCTAACCTAACCTAACCTAACCTAACCTAACCTAACCTAACCTAACCTAACCTAACCTAACCTAACCTAACCTAACCTAACCTAACCTAACCTAACCTAACCTAACCTAACCTAACCTAACCTAACCTAACCTAACCTAACCTAACCTAACCTAACCTAACCTAACCTAACCTAACCTAACCTAACCTAACCTAACCTAACCTAACCTAACCTAACCTAACCTAACCTAACCTAACCTAACCTAACCTAACCTAACCTAACCTAACCTAACCTAACCTAACCTAACCTAACCTAACCTAACCTAACCTAACCTAACCTAACCTAACCTAACCTAACCTAACCTAACCTAACCTAACCTAACCTAACCTAACCTAACCTAACCTAACCTAACCTAACCTAACCTAACCTAACCTAACCTAACCTAACCTAACCTAACCTAACCTAACCTAACCTAACCTAACCTAACCTAACCTAACCTAACCTAACCTAACCTAACCTAACCTAACCTAACCTAACCTAACCTAACCTAACCTAACCTAACCTAACCTAACCTAACCTAACCTAACCTAACCTAACCTAACCTAACCTAACCTAACCTAACCTAACCTAACCTAACCTAACCTAACCTAACCTAACCTAACCTAACCTAACCTAACCTAACCTAACCTAACCTAACCTAACCTAACCTAACCTAACCTAACCTAACCTAACCTAACCTAACCTAACCTAACCTAACCTAACCTAACCTAACCTAACCTAACCTAACCTAACCTAACCTAACCTAACCTAACCTAACCTAACCTAACCTAACCTAACCTAACCTAACCTAACCTAACCTAACCTAACCTAACCTAACCTAACCTAACCTAACCTAACCTAACCTAACCTAACCTAACCTAACCTAACCTAACCTAACCTAACCTAACCTAACCTAACCTAACCTAACCTAACCTAACCTAACCTAACCTAACCTAACCTAACCTAACCTAACCTAACCTAACCTAACCTAACCTAACCTAACCTAACCTAACCTAACCTAACCTAACCTAACCTAACCTAACCTAACCTAACCTAACCTAACCTAACCTAACCTAACCTAACCTAACCTAACCTAACCTAACCTAACCTAACCTAACCTAACCTAACCTAACCTAACCTAACCTAACCTAACCTAACCTAACCTAACCTAACCTAACCTAACCTAACCTAACCTAACCTAACCTAACCTAACCTAACCTAACCTAACCTAACCTAACCTAACCTAACCTAACCTAACCTAACCTAACCTAACCTAACCTAACCTAACCTAACCTAACCTAACCTAACCTAACCTAACCTAACCTAACCTAACCTAACCTAACCTAACCTAACCTAACCTAACCTAACCTAACCTAACCTAACCTAACCTAACCTAACCTAACCTAACCTAACCTAACCTAACCTAACCTAACCTAACCTAACCTAACCTAACCTAACCTAACCTAACCTAACCTAACCTAACCTAACCTAACCTAACCTAACCTAACCTAACCTAACCTAACCTAACCTAACCTAACCTAACCTAACCTAACCTAACCTAACCTAACCTAACCTAACCTAACCTAACCTAACCTAACCTAACCTAACCTAACCTAACCTAACCTAACCTAACCTAACCTAACCTAACCTAACCTAACCTAACCTAACCTAACCTAACCTAACCTAACCTAACCTAACCTAACCTAACCTAACCTAACCTAACCTAACCTAACCTAACCTAACCTAACCTAACCTAACCTAACCTAACCTAACCTAACCTAACCTAACCTAACCTAACCTAACCTAACCTAACCTAACCTAACCTAACCTAACCTAACCTAACCTAACCTAACCTAACCTAACCTAACCTAACCTAACCTAACCTAACCTAACCTAACCTAACCTAACCTAACCTAACCTAACCTAACCTAACCTAACCTAACCTAACCTAACCTAACCTAACCTAACCTAACCTAACCTAACCTAACCTAACCTAACCTAACCTAACCTAACCTAACCTAACCTAACCTAACCTAACCTAACCTAACCTAACCTAACCTAACCTAACCTAACCTAACCTAACCTAACCTAACCTAACCTAACCTAACCTAACCTAACCTAACCTAACCTAACCTAACCTAACCTAACCTAACCTAACCTAACCTAACCTAACCTAACCTAACCTAACCTAACCTAACCTAACCTAACCTAACCTAACCTAACCTAACCTAACCTAACCTAACCTAACCTAACCTAACCTAACCTAACCTAACCTAACCTAACCTAACCTAACCTAACCTAACCTAACCTAACCTAACCTAACCTAACCTAACCTAACCTAACCTAACCTAACCTAACCTAACCTAACCTAACCTAACCTAACCTAACCTAACCTAACCTAACCTAACCTAACCTAACCTAACCTAACCTAACCTAACCTAACCTAACCTAACCTAACCTAACCTAACCTAACCTAACCTAACCTAACCTAACCTAACCTAACCTAACCTAACCTAACCTAACCTAACCTAACCTAACCTAACCTAACCTAACCTAACCTAACCTAACCTAACCTAACCTAACCTAACCTAACCTAACCTAACCTAACCTAACCTAACCTAACCTAACCTAACCTAACCTAACCTAACCTAACCTAACCTAACCTAACCTAACCTAACCTAACCTAACCTAACCTAACCTAACCTAACCTAACCTAACCTAACCTAACCTAACCTAACCTAACCTAACCTAACCTAACCTAACCTAACCTAACCTAACCTAACCTAACCTAACCTAACCTAACCTAACCTAACCTAACCTAACCTAACCTAACCTAACCTAACCTAACCTAACCTAACCTAACCTAACCTAACCTAACCTAACCTAACCTAACCTAACCTAACCTAACCTAACCTAACCTAACCTAACCTAACCTAACCTAACCTAACCTAACCTAACCTAACCTAACCTAACCTAACCTAACCTAACCTAACCTAACCTAACCTAACCTAACCTAACCTAACCTAACCTAACCTAACCTAACCTAACCTAACCTAACCTAACCTAACCTAACCTAACCTAACCTAACCTAACCTAACCTAACCTAACCTAACCTAACCTAACCTAACCTAACCTAACCTAACCTAACCTAACCTAACCTAACCTAACCTAACCTAACCTAACCTAACCTAACCTAACCTAACCTAACCTAACCTAACCTAACCTAACCTAACCTAACCTAACCTAACCTAACCTAACCTAACCTAACCTAACCTAACCTAACCTAACCTAACCTAACCTAACCTAACCTAACCTAACCTAACCTAACCTAACCTAACCTAACCTAACCTAACCTAACCTAACCTAACCTAACCTAACCTAACCTAACCTAACCTAACCTAACCTAACCTAACCTAACCTAACCTAACCTAACCTAACCTAACCTAACCTAACCTAACCTAACCTAACCTAACCTAACCTAACCTAACCTAACCTAACCTAACCTAACCTAACCTAACCTAACCTAACCTAACCTAACCTAACCTAACCTAACCTAACCTAACCTAACCTAACCTAACCTAACCTAACCTAACCTAACCTAACCTAACCTAACCTAACCTAACCTAACCTAACCTAACCTAACCTAACCTAACCTAACCTAACCTAACCTAACCTAACCTAACCTAACCTAACCTAACCTAACCTAACCTAACCTAACCTAACCTAACCTAACCTAACCTAACCTAACCTAACCTAACCTAACCTAACCTAACCTAACCTAACCTAACCTAACCTAACCTAACCTAACCTAACCTAACCTAACCTAACCTAACCTAACCTAACCTAACCTAACCTAACCTAACCTAACCTAACCTAACCTAACCTAACCTAACCTAACCTAACCTAACCTAACCTAACCTAACCTAACCTAACCTAACCTAACCTAACCTAACCTAACCTAACCTAACCTAACCTAACCTAACCTAACCTAACCTAACCTAACCTAACCTAACCTAACCTAACCTAACCTAACCTAACCTAACCTAACCTAACCTAACCTAACCTAACCTAACCTAACCTAACCTAACCTAACCTAACCTAACCTAACCTAACCTAACCTAACCTAACCTAACCTAACCTAACCTAACCTAACCTAACCTAACCTAACCTAACCTAACCTAACCTAACCTAACCTAACCTAACCTAACCTAACCTAACCTAACCTAACCTAACCTAACCTAACCTAACCTAACCTAACCTAACCTAACCTAACCTAACCTAACCTAACCTAACCTAACCTAACCTAACCTAACCTAACCTAACCTAACCTAACCTAACCTAACCTAACCTAACCTAACCTAACCTAACCTAACCTAACCTAACCTAACCTAACCTAACCTAACCTAACCTAACCTAACCTAACCTAACCTAACCTAACCTAACCTAACCTAACCTAACCTAACCTAACCTAACCTAACCTAACCTAACCTAACCTAACCTAACCTAACCTAACCTAACCTAACCTAACCTAACCTAACCTAACCTAACCTAACCTAACCTAACCTAACCTAACCTAACCTAACCTAACCTAACCTAACCTAACCTAACCTAACCTAACCTAACCTAACCTAACCTAACCTAACCTAACCTAACCTAACCTAACCTAACCTAACCTAACCTAACCTAACCTAACCTAACCTAACCTAACCTAACCTAACCTAACCTAACCTAACCTAACCTAACCTAACCTAACCTAACCTAACCTAACCTAACCTAACCTAACCTAACCTAACCTAACCTAACCTAACCTAACCTAACCTAACCTAACCTAACCTAACCTAACCTAACCTAACCTAACCTAACCTAACCTAACCTAACCTAACCTAACCTAACCTAACCTAACCTAACCTAACCTAACCTAACCTAACCTAACCTAACCTAACCTAACCTAACCTAACCTAACCTAACCTAACCTAACCTAACCTAACCTAACCTAACCTAACCTAACCTAACCTAACCTAACCTAACCTAACCTAACCTAACCTAACCTAACCTAACCTAACCTAACCTAACCTAACCTAACCTAACCTAACCTAACCTAACCTAACCTAACCTAACCTAACCTAACCTAACCTAACCTAACCTAACCTAACCTAACCTAACCTAACCTAACCTAACCTAACCTAACCTAACCTAACCTAACCTAACCTAACCTAACCTAACCTAACCTAACCTAACCTAACCTAACCTAACCTAACCTAACCTAACCTAACCTAACCTAACCTAACCTAACCTAACCTAACCTAACCTAACCTAACCTAACCTAACCTAACCTAACCTAACCTAACCTAACCTAACCTAACCTAACCTAACCTAACCTAACCTAACCTAACCTAACCTAACCTAACCTAACCTAACCTAACCTAACCTAACCTAACCTAACCTAACCTAACCTAACCTAACCTAACCTAACCTAACCTAACCTAACCTAACCTAACCTAACCTAACCTAACCTAACCTAACCTAACCTAACCTAACCTAACCTAACCTAACCTAACCTAACCTAACCTAACCTAACCTAACCTAACCTAACCTAACCTAACCTAACCTAACCTAACCTAACCTAACCTAACCTAACCTAACCTAACCTAACCTAACCTAACCTAACCTAACCTAACCTAACCTAACCTAACCTAACCTAACCTAACCTAACCTAACCTAACCTAACCTAACCTAACCTAACCTAACCTAACCTAACCTAACCTAACCTAACCTAACCTAACCTAACCTAACCTAACCTAACCTAACCTAACCTAACCTAACCTAACCTAACCTAACCTAACCTAACCTAACCTAACCTAACCTAACCTAACCTAACCTAACCTAACCTAACCTAACCTAACCTAACCTAACCTAACCTAACCTAACCTAACCTAACCTAACCTAACCTAACCTAACCTAACCTAACCTAACCTAACCTAACCTAACCTAACCTAACCTAACCTAACCTAACCTAACCTAACCTAACCTAACCTAACCTAACCTAACCTAACCTAACCTAACCTAACCTAACCTAACCTAACCTAACCTAACCTAACCTAACCTAACCTAACCTAACCTAACCTAACCTAACCTAACCTAACCTAACCTAACCTAACCTAACCTAACCTAACCTAACCTAACCTAACCTAACCTAACCTAACCTAACCTAACCTAACCTAACCTAACCTAACCTAACCTAACCTAACCTAACCTAACCTAACCTAACCTAACCTAACCTAACCTAACCTAACCTAACCTAACCTAACCTAACCTAACCTAACCTAACCTAACCTAACCTAACCTAACCTAACCTAACCTAACCTAACCTAACCTAACCTAACCTAACCTAACCTAACCTAACCTAACCTAACCTAACCTAACCTAACCTAACCTAACCTAACCTAACCTAACCTAACCTAACCTAACCTAACCTAACCTAACCTAACCTAACCTAACCTAACCTAACCTAACCTAACCTAACCTAACCTAACCTAACCTAACCTAACCTAACCTAACCTAACCTAACCTAACCTAACCTAACCTAACCTAACCTAACCTAACCTAACCTAACCTAACCTAACCTAACCTAACCTAACCTAACCTAACCTAACCTAACCTAACCTAACCTAACCTAACCTAACCTAACCTAACCTAACCTAACCTAACCTAACCTAACCTAACCTAACCTAACCTAACCTAACCTAACCTAACCTAACCTAACCTAACCTAACCTAACCTAACCTAACCTAACCTAACCTAACCTAACCTAACCTAACCTAACCTAACCTAACCTAACCTAACCTAACCTAACCTAACCTAACCTAACCTAACCTAACCTAACCTAACCTAACCTAACCTAACCTAACCTAACCTAACCTAACCTAACCTAACCTAACCTAACCTAACCTAACCTAACCTAACCTAACCTAACCTAACCTAACCTAACCTAACCTAACCTAACCTAACCTAACCTAACCTAACCTAACCTAACCTAACCTAACCTAACCTAA